>JAQBSW010000656.1:0-15000 GCA_029291075.1 Eudiplozoon nipponicum | reverse complement strand
ATCACGCAATCATTGCTACGACCGGAGCTCGAACTCGGGTCTTGCATATTATCCATGGTGAAATCCAAACCAAGGACTAGATACAAATTTATTTTGAATTAAAATTATTCTTTTTGATTATATTTTAATTTACTTGAAACCTGTTTTGGTCTTGCTTTCGATGTAAAGTTCCAGCTGGCAATTCCTAATCTGCCAGTATAAAATATAAATCGTGCCATCTGGTTATTGGTTAATGGTATTAGGTATATTGGCAGGATTTTATTATATCTCTGTAAGAACATTTCCATGTCCAAGGGATAAGTGAAATTTTATCAGGTATAATAAACTATCGTTTCTTATTTTCTTATCAAGTATACAAAAATAAAAAAAATAAATATTTATTCATTGAAATGCACATCAAACAGAAGTTATAAACCGAGCTAGTAAAAGTAGATAATAAGCATGGAACGCGATAAAAAATGACAAATCAGCAAGTAAACTCATTTTGTACCATTATGTATGTTCTATAATGACGAATTTGAGGTAGGTAGTTGAGAAGTCTTGGCGAAAGCGAAGCCAAATATGCAACACTTAAAAATTAACACAACGCAGGACATAAGTTGGTAAATGTAGGAAAAAAATCAGGTACTGCGTGGCTGGTGTGGCGCAATGGATGACTTGTTAGTGTCTGACACAAATGTGCTCTGGATTGAACCTTGTTTGCGACAATTAAGGCAAGTTCTTGATGAGTGCCCACTATGAACGGTAGCTGTCAATTTGATAAATTGCATTTTTATTCTGTACTGAGTAAAAATATACGATATAATTTGAACACAGTATAAGATAATAAATTAAATTCATCAAGTATACGGATTTAGTCCTTATTCTGGCCAGTAATGAAATATTTCTAAGAATTGCCGTGACCGGGTTAGCAACCGGTGCCAATTTGCGTCGGAACCTTGCGAACCAGCTACAACATCAGCCGGGCCGCGCACAACCTGTAATTTGCATTAGAATACAATTTACCTTGTTTTAGTTATTGTTTCATTCGACATCGCTTCTGAACCAAAGTTACTGCTAGGCACCACATACCTGTCTGTTTTGATTAGGCATCATGTCACCCCGGGGAAACGATATTGAATTAAGTTGCATTGGTCGGAATTTATTATAAATAAATGTATATTTTAGTGCTTTTATTTTTATGAATTTGTTATTTGAACTTAAAGAATAATCATGTATTGCTTTATAAATTTAGTATAAAACGTTTTTATAATATACACTTAAAAAATATCATTTTCTTTTCGCCCTAAATTAACTCGACTATCATATCTGCAAATATATATATATATGTATATATATATATATATATATATATATATATATATATATATATATATATAGTCAGATTCTCGGAAAGCAAGAGGAGTAATGTTGGATTACACACGCAAATTAGACAAGAACGAACAAGAAATGGGAAGTGTACATAGAAAGCTACGCAAACACGCACGAACAATCCACCAGTATATATTTATGTAATTTGCAAACGTATATAGTTTGATTAGTTCAACATCAATGTTGTCGCATATAGCAACCACCGCTGTGGGCAATTTTTTTCGTTTTTTGCTTTCAAAGACACGCAAAGATGCTTCTAATTTTGAGTGTGAATTTTATTAACAATTTATTCAGCTATTGCGAGACTGTTCTACATTGTGCCAGCAGTGTTTAGTCGAAAATGCTCTTAACTTTTCTTCCTTATTAATCCGCAGTTCTGGCCTACTTTACGCTCTGAGCAGCCAGAGCGTTTATGAAAATAAATATTAGATTTTTAGATTACCGGAAGCTTCTCCTTTACAGTTCTGTTTAGGAGGTGCATTTTTGTATAAAAACGTCATATTGATGATACCTTTATAACTTTAAAATGTGGGCTATTAGATCCAGTTCACTTGAGAGCAAAGAAACCACCTGTCTAGCTCATTTTCCCTTCTTGAAAAACTGCTATTGAGACAAAAAGATGACAGTCGAAAAAGGAAAATATTTCGAAAAAAATTGAAATAAAGTTTATCATCCTTAATCAAATTTAATCTGAATAATTTTATAATCAAGAACTATTGGACATTAAAGAAAAATTATTAGCAATCGAGTACCCCAAAAGGTTTGTTGAAGCAAGTTTTAACTATAAAAAAGGAAAATAAGCATTAATGCCGTACTCGAGCAGAAGATAATTTATCGGTGTACCTAATAATAGGGACATACCATCCGAACTATTTACTCGAAAATGGTAAAAGACAGGGACCTCTTGGATGTGCAGCACAAAATTGATATTTGTTTAAACAACGTAAATGTAAAAGACAAGCTAATTGCAATCGAATAGTCCAAGATGGCATTTTTACAAATATCATAGCTATTCTTTGCGCTTCGTAGACCGGACCAGCCGATTACTTAAGAAGAGATTTCAAAAGCATATTGCACTAAACAAGGCAGGCTTTGGGTAGAGGTCCTTCGCAATATGTGAAAACGTAATTTATAAAAATTAATCTCGAATCATGAGAAATTTCAGGTGTTCTCAAGGCAAAATCCGAAACAGATTACACATAGAAGAGGCTGTTGTATGCGAAATCCTTAATTCTCAACCAATAAATTTACAGACTCGATATATATATATATATATATATATATATATATATATATATATATATTCTTTATTATGTCCACTGTCTTCGAGTATTAAACAGTATATTTCTAATCAGGAAGAAAAAACACATAAATAACAAAGTGGATAAAGGCCATTTATTTCGAGATTACAAAACATAGCTCTACAATCTTTCATTTATATACATTTTGGGTTTTCATTTGAATATGTGGGTGGAAACATATATGACTCGGTTTTCTATTTCTAGTTTTAGCTGATTTGTAAGTTCAACACTGCAATCCGCAAATGCGCTGATACCAAGTGAAGAATAAAAATTTACGCAAAAATATCAAACGAAAGACTATACTCGGAAAAATGGCACTCGTACACGTAACAGCGAACAATTCGAACAGATGGTTAATTCTCAATCCATCAATAAAATAATGACCATATCTCAGACATCACTTTGCAACACAGTGAAAAGGACATTTACATGCAAACAAGCATACACACAGACACAAACGTACTCACTCACCAATCAGCCAATACAAGAAATAGAAAACCAAGTCACATTTGTTTCCGCCCTCATATTCAAACGAAAACCCATAACGCATATTAACAAAAGATTGTAGAGCGAAGTTTAGTATTCTCGAAATAAATGGTCATTATCCACTTTGTTATTAATGTGTTTTTTCTTCCTAATTAGAAATATATATATATATATATATATATATATTGTGTCAATTTCCTTCGAATATTACATGGCAGATTTCTAAAAAGGATGAAAAACCACAATAATATCAAAGTTGATAATGGCCATTTATTTCGAGAATGCAAAACTTTACTTTTGTGAGAGGCAACTAGTCTAATTCAGTTCTACTTCTATTTCTTGTTTTGACAGATTAATAAATGTATACGTGTATATGTCAGTGAGTATCTGTTTGCATATAAAAGTCATTCTCACTGTATTGCAGTGATGTTTGAAATTTGGTCATTCTTGTTTTGATGGCATGAGAGTTAACCAATTGTTCGCATTGTTGGATGTTACGTGTACAAATTTTATTTTCCCCAGTTTTGTCCTTCGTTTCGTCTTGTTACTCAATTTTGTTCTGTTTACTTGGTAACAGCGCAGGGTGTGCGGATTGCCGTGTTGAATGTTTATATTGTTTTTAAATTTCTGTCGTCGTATGTGCTGCTTTTTTCCACATTCAGCTTGTTGCCAATCTGATGGAATGTTTGTTGGGCCTTGACGACAGGGTGTTTGGTCTTGTTGTTGCTGTTGGGTTTTGTGATTCGTGGCCAGTCGACTAGAATATCATTTTGATGAAACCTTTGAATGTTTGGGCCAAGTGCTTGTCATTTTTTATAAAGGGCTTCATAAATATAAAGTAATTTTTCTGATTTTGCTTAGTGTACAATTGAGAAATTAACTAAATTGAATGCGTGCCCCGTTTCAAATATGCGACTGGAAATAGCCGATTTTCCTAACGGTGTCAATCCTTTTGTAATCATTTTATACCGTAAATGTTTCTGGATCCTATTGATCAATCGCTTCATTGTACGTTCAATTTATACGCTACCGCACATACATCAGAATTTGTAGACTATGAATAATTTGGAGATAAATGGCAAATGATCTTTTGCATCCAACCTCATGATTCCCTGTGAGCTTTATGTGATATTAACTTTTGAACAGGGAAAATTATCCTTAGTTTTTTTCATTTTACCGCCTTGCAATTAATGAAGCCGATACGTCGCCTCTAAATAGTAAGTTCAGGAAAACCTTTTTGGCGGTATCCTCTCTAGTACGAATCTGTCGTGCTTTGTTGTTGACATCAATGAACCGCTTTGGGTGGTTATTTATAAGCAAAACTTTACTCAGGTAGCTCAGTTTTTCTTCGATCTTGTGTTCAGAGCAGATCTTCCCGATTCTGTTTGTCGCAACAAACACCAAATGATTAGACAGAAAACCAAAAACACATAAAGACTTGACAGCTTCAAGAGCTCCTTCGATGCGGCTCGTTATGTCAATGATCAATGCATCGCAACATAAACCAGCAAAGTTTCTTCGCAAGCTACTTCAACTATTACGAAATATCATAAACACAAACTACATGAAGGACAATTTTGAGCTAGCAGATGAACTGAAAGAGAAGAACATTCTACAGAATAAATTGGTCTCGCTTGACTTTTAATCCATATTTACGAACATTCCACTGGATGAAACAACGACGACCTTTTGTGAACTGATAAAAAACGAGTTTCAAAATTTTCCTATAGACACTAATGTCATCAATGAACTCATAATTGCTTGTACTAAAACGCGCAGTTTACATTTGAAGGGAAATACTACCGTCAGATCAATAGTGTAGCAGTGAGAATCTGCATTGCACCCCTCCTGGCTGATGTATGCATGCATAATTTGGAACAAAATATCTTAAAAAATATAATTGACTAGTGCACACTCTACAAAAGAGATGTATATGCTATATTAGTGTTCATCCCAGACGAATCAGACCCATCTGAAATCCTCAAGCAAGTCAATGGTGCTTATCCGGGCATCAAAATAATTCAATAGGTAGAGAAAGACAATAGTTTTTTCCTTACACGACATCGAAATCATTCGAGAAATAAATGTTGTTCTGATACTGGTCTTACATAGAAAATCCACTTTCACTGGGAAATATATTCATTACAAAAGCAATGTGCCAAAATCGCACAAAAGGAACTTAGCCAAAAACCTAGTAAACAGAATCAGGAAGATCTACTCTGGAAAAACTGGGTTACCTGAGGAAACTTTTGCTAATGAAAAACTACCCAGAGCGGTTAATTGATGTCAAAATCAGACCACGTAGGATTCGCACTAGAGAAGATATCATCAAGCAGGTTTTCCTAAACGACGAAGGAGATTTTCACAGTGTCAAAGTTAATCTCAGATTAAGCACACAGAGAATCATGAGATTAGATACCAAATTTATTTGCCATATTTATCCAAATCATTCATAGTCTACAAATTCTTATGTATGTGCGGTAGCATATAATTTAGACGTACGAAGAAGCAGTTAATCAACAGAATCCAGCCACGTTTATCGAGAAATTAAATAAAAACGCTTGGCAACGGCAGAAAAATCGACTATATTCGATCATATATTGGAAACCGGGCACTCAGTCAATTTGGCCAATTTCTCAATTCTACACAATGCAAAATCAAAAATTTTACTATAAATTTTAGAAGCCCTTTATATTAAACAACATGCACCTGGCCTCATCATTCAACAGTTTCATCGATTTGGTATTATAATTAACTGGCGACGAATCACAAAACCCAACAGCAATTTACTAGCATCCAGGCAAGACCAAATACCCCTTTGACCACACTCAAAAAAATTCGATCGGATTGCAAATTAACTGAAGGGGAAAAAACAACTGCACGTACTGCGACAGCAATTAAAAACGATATGAGCATTCAACACTGTAATCCGCACCTTCGCTGTAACGAAGTGGACATAACAATATTGCCATACATGGAGAAACGAAATACTACACTCGGGAAAATAACATTCGTACACGTAACAGCCAACACTGCGAACAGTTACTTAACTCTCAATCCCTCAATATGATAATGACCAGATCCGAGACATCACTTTGCTATACAGCGAGAATGAAATTTACTTGAAAACAATCACACACAAAGACACATACACATAATTCTAGGCTGGATGAAATGATTCTTGTAATCTCTTTAAAAAAATTTGCAAAAACAATGCAAACGATATAGATGAAAAGAACAATACAAAATTCTGGTGCAATTAAAATATATTTAATAATAGCTTGAGATTAGATAAAATTCTACTAACATGTTTTTCAGTTTGAAAAAAATTTCTGATATTTTAATGAGGAAATTTTGCATTGGGTATTGCGTACCTAGTGACCGGTTAGCTGAAATTGGACCAGAAGTGTATGTGGAGATTGTTTTTTATGGAAATGTCATATATATATATATATATATATATAATATGTATATATATAATTCAGCATGCGGAATAGGTAGAATCTAATTTACACATGGGTTTGGTGTATAATGACAACTCACCTATATGAGTCAGCCATGCACACCATACTCACTATATATTTAGTCAAGTAAAGTAAGATGGTTGGAGGAGTGGCAGTCTCGATGCCAGTTTAATATATAAAGCTTTTGGCGTTATGAGTACAAGTACTTAGCATAGAACAAGCACAGAATATGTAATGACTCGATTCGCTGCAAAAGCACTGACAATCACAGATGGTTTAAATTCTGGCTTTATAAAAAACGTTTTTTGCATTAGAAAACTTTCATTCTTTTCTAAATTTTCTTAATTTCTTACCATAACTGGGATTTAATAGAATATGAGAAGGATAAGCAAATTTAAAATCGAGTAATTAACGGACAATCTAACCACTTATGGCTTGATATTTTCACACTGCACTTTTTAGATTTCTAACTGTGGGCAAATAACAGTGCAACACATTGAAAGTGATTGCAGAAATCAATTCATAAAACGTTCGCGTAGGCGGCGTTCTTAATTAGTATTTGTTTTAATTGATTTAGGCTACACCTGTATATTGTTTTCAATTGTTTAGCATAAGATATTGAAAAAAGTGCCATTTTTACAGCTTAAATCATTTAAATTAAAACCCATGCGTTTCTGCCTATTGTTTGGCCTTTGAAGTAAACAATTTTTTTTGAATAATACAATTCCAATATTACACAATGTTATTTCAGATTTTAATACAATCCTGAAAATCACATTGAATGATTGTCACTACCAGGATAACAATTTTATATGCATAAAATAGTTTTGAAATTGTGTCATTTTTAATTTGATCGTGATATTTCCCTTCTGCTATTGAACTGTGGTTCCATATTTCATGTCATGGAGATTAGCAAAAGTTAAAGTATAGAAATTATCACAAGAAATAAATAATATATATATATATATATATATATATATATATATATATATATATATATTCTTTATAATTTCCATGCCTTTTAATATTACACAGTATATTTATAATTAGGAAGAAAAAACAAATTAATAACAAAGTGGATAAAGGCCATTTATTTCGTGAATACTAATCATCGCTTTACAATCATACATATATATACATTTTGGGTTTACAATTGATTATGCTAGTGGTAACAAATCTGACTCGCTTTTACTTCTGTTTCTTGTTTTGGCTGGTTGGTAAGTGTGTATGCGTTTGTGTTTGTGTGTGTGCGTGTTTGCATGTAAAGGTCATTCTCGCAGTATTGAAAAGTGATGTCTGAGATCTGGTCATTATTGTTTTGATGGCTTGAGAATTAACCATTTGTGCGCATTGTTCACTGTTACATGTACGAGTGCTATTTTTCCCAGTGTAGTTGATCGTTTCACCTTGTTGCGCAAATTCGTATTTTTCACATGGTAACAGCGCCAGTGTGGATTGAAGTGTTGAACGCTCATATTGTTTGGAAACTTCTGTCACCGTATGCGCCTCTGTTATTTCCACTTCAGTTTGTTGCCAATCCGATTGTATGTTTGTTGATTCTAGTCGAGGGCCTGTTTGGTCTTGACTGGATACTAGTAGATTGTTGTTGAATTTTGTTATTCTTGGCCAGTCGATTAGAATATCATGTTGATGAAACTTTTGAATATTAAGGTCAGGTGCTTGTTGTTTTATATAAAGGGCTTCATAAATAAATAATAATTTTTCTGATTTTGCTTTATGTAGAATTGTGAAATTGGTCGAATTGACAGGGTGCCCCGTTGCCAATATATGATCGGAAATAGCTGATTTTCCTGACGGTGCCAAGCCTTTGTTAATCAATTTCTGTGGCAAATGTTGCTGGATTCTGCTTATCAATTGCTTCTTCGTACGTCCGATATATGTGCTACCGCACATCATGAGAATTTGTAGACTATGAATGATTTGGAGAGAATTGGCAATTGATCTTTGGCATCCAACCTCATGATTCTCTGTGTACTAAATATCATATTAACTTTAACACTGGGAAAGTTCTCCTTAGTTATTCTATTCAGCCGCCGTGCAATTATTGAGGCTGGTACGTCGCCTCTAAATGGTAAGTTTAGGAAAACCTGCTTGACTGTATCCTCTCTAGTGCGAATCTGCCGTGGTCTGAGGTTGACATCAATGAAACGCTCTGGGTAGTTGTTCATTAGCAAAATTTTCCTGAGGTAGCCCAGTTCTTCCTCAATCTTGTGTTCAGAGCAGATCTTCCTGATTCTGTTTGCTAGGTTGTTTACTAAGTTTCTTTTGTGGGATTTTGGCACACTGCTGTTGTAGTGAATGTATTGTCCGGTGAAAGTGGATTTTCTATATATGGCCAGTGTCAAATCCCCGTTTTCTTCTCGAGTGAGTTTGATGTCAAGGAAGGGAAAACTGTCGTCTTTCTCTACCTCGAGAGTGAATTTGATGTCTGGATCGGCTCCATTTGCTTGTTTGAGGATTTCGGAAGGGTCTGCTGCTTCTGAGATGAACAACAAGATATCATCTACATACCTTTTGTGGAGTGCGCACTGGTCAATTATACATTTTAGGCTCGTTTTTTCCAGATGATACATGTATACATCTGCCAGGAGGGGTGCGATGCAGCTTTCCATAGCTACACCATTGATCTGGCGGTAGTATATCCCTTCAAATGTAAATTGCACGTTTTTAGTACATGCTAATATGAGGTCATTGATGTCACTGGTGTCTATAGAGAAATCAAAGAACTCATTTTTGATGAGGTCACACAAGATCTCCGTTGTCTTATCCAGTGGTATGTTTGTAAATAAGGATGAGACGTCAAGCGAGACCATTTGATTCTGTAGGATGTTCTTCCCCTTCAGTTCATTTGCTAGTTCGAAGGAGCCCTTGAAAGTGTTTGCTTTTATGATGCTTCATATTGGTTGACGTATTTTGCAGAGAAACTTGGCTGGTTTATGTTGTGGAGCGTTGATCATTTTTATAGTAGGCCGCATCGAGGGAGCTCCTGAGGTTGTCACGGCTTTATGAGTTATTGGTTTGTCGATAAATCTTGCGGTATTTATTCCGACGGGTTTTGCCTTTTGGATGTCTTCTATGAGTTTTTATTTAATATCGGAATAAGCCACCGATGCTAAAACGTGTTTATCCATCTTTTTTAAAATTGCATGTGAAAAATACGAATTTGCGCAACAAGGTGAAACTACACTGGGAAAAATAGCACTCGTGCATGTAACAGTGAACAATGCGCACAAATGGTTAATTCCCAAGCTATCAAAACAATAATGACCAGATCTCAGACATCACTTTGCAATACTGCGAGAATGACCTTTACATGCAAACACGCACACACACAAACACAAACGCATACACACTTACCAACCAGCCAAAACAAGAAACAGAAGTAAAAGCGAGTCAGATTTGTTACCACTAGCATAATCAATTGTAAACCCAAAATGTATATATATGTATGATTGTAAAGCGATGATTAGTATTGACGAATTAAATGGCCTTTATCCACTTTGTGTTTAGTGTGTTTTTTCTTCCTAATTAGAAATATATATATATATATATATATATATATATATATATATATATATATCAGGAGATATTGTACAAATTCCGGTAATTCTTTAAAAATGCATAAGATAACGAATGTAATCCTTTTACTATGCCATGGTTTCTTTCTATTACTATAGCTCCAGAGTAATTAAGAGAAAGTGGAATCTTATTCATTAGTAGAGGAATGAAATCTGTTTAGGTCATCTCTATTTCACGACATCTGCCCATTTAATTGAAATATTTGTTTAACTGTCTAAATCAAGAATACAATACTATATATATATATATATATATAATATATATATATATATATATATATATATATATATATATATATATATATATATATATATATATATAGCAAGACGTATTTACATAGGCATTTTATTAAAAGCATGTTTATTTCTACATCTAAAGAACTATATTTTAAAGTAACATTACCATTTATCCGAGGTCATTCTGAAAAGTATAAGAACAATGTTCATTTATGTCAATTCTTTTGTAATAATTCTTTATTTTTAATCTCCCACACAGTCGTTGAAGCGTAAATTTAGATTATAGCAGTGAGCTGACATGGAACAATAAACTATTACTTGATAATACATAAACACAGACAATTGATGACTTTATATATATATATATATATATATATATATATATATATATATATATATATATATATATATAATATTTTTAACGCATCTATTTGAATTTTATTTTAATGAGATTGCATTTTGTTATAAGGACAGGATTTGATTAAAATATGTTGTCAATATAAGCCAAAATCAAGAAATATTGTGCTGCAAATAAATATATAATCAAATCCTGACCTTTTAATTAAATTCGCTATCTTTTTCTCTGGTGGCTAGGTGTCTGACTTACAATCGCAGATCTGATGTGACTAATTGCATCGTTAGGTCGAAATAAATAACAAATACGATCAAAATGTAGGAAATTCTTACTTAACGCTTAAGATTGTGTATTTAATGCAACATTGGTTGCAGAGGCGATAAACTAAAAGACACTAAAACATATGCTCGAGGGTTAAAATGCAAGCCACGGCACTTGTAATGACTGATTGTTAATGTTGCAAAAAGGACGAAAAAAACTAGTTATGAATTATCTCTACCATGTGATGGAAAGTTTAACTCATACCGACAGTGTATTCAAATGAATTCTAGCAATAAACTGTAATTATATATATATATATATATATATATTGTAATAACCAAAATTACCGTTGAAGTAGCAGTCGGTGAGTCTCTGTGTACTAATTGCGTATGCCGAATTATCAAATGCGACTATGGAGTAAGATTCAAAAAGAGACAGGCGAAAACTGTTATCTTATAAACTGTAAAATACTATGTATATAACAATTTTTACTTTTTACAACGGGCAATATGTAATGTCTTTTATTCAAGAAAGTTTCGATTGTGAAAAAGCAGATTTCACTAACAGATCTGTATATTCCGAAATGAAATGTTATTTTGCACACTTAACTGGTTACTTTTTAACATGAAGGCATACACCGATATGCAAAGAAATGAAATAATTAATATTGGAATTACAATAGAATTAAGAAATAATATCAATTTGTAACCTCAGAAGTAATTCATTTGTCATATTCCAATAAAAGAACACACGCTCTAAAAAGATGAACGTACCATTCTGGGGATATATTCAAAAATCAATAATGACTAGAATACTAAACCACATGACGAAAAAACATGCAAAATTTTAAGGTTAACTTCATTTTAAAAGCACACAAAATGGTGTTTTTTTGAACGATTAGGATCAACAGTTTTTTTACCAATTCTCTTAATGTTTACGATCTGAAATGTTTGTCCGTTAGCACTTACGTCAGATAAACTAAAATGCAGGAGATCAATATAATCCATTAACACCTGCATTACAACTGGATCTAGATATGGTTAGCAACAGCCATTAAATCAACTATTCACTAATCATACACTCGAAACAGGAACCGTAATAGACACAAACAGGGGCTTCGTTACACGAAAATTAACGTCGTAAGAATTTTCTTAACATCCATAGAGCGCAGTAAATCAAACTGTAATAGACCAGACTAAACGTTCATAAATGCCGTCAACAGAGTGTAGTTGTCGATTGGCCACGCATCATTAGAAGTAAAACACGTATTCAGTCGGCATTTTTACGGATTTCATCAAATGTATCAGTAGCACCAAAAGTGGCGAGAACATTCTAAATAGTTAAGGGCACCAAGGCAAAAATTCCGATGTGACGCGAAACAAGATAATACCTTGTATCGGTAAAAAAACAGGGGTTCGGTTTCCACAGAATGCGCACACTCAGGCAACGCGTCAGCCCAATGATAGAAGCAGACTTCGAGCCGAAGGGAACATACATCAATTAATATTTGTAAATATGTTTTATTAAATCGATGCTCGTTATGCGAGCAAACTACTATATATAATTGAGTAAAAATAAAGCATGCGTGGTACAATTACAAATGGTTTCTGATGGGTTAGAAACGTTGGTTCAAGGACTGACTACTCAAATGAACAATTTAACTCCAGAATTAGGCATAATTAAGTCTCGTCTGGACCATACACTGATAATAATCACTGACGATATCCGAGTGCATGGCCCATCCAATATAGGTGGACACAATAATGGCGACCGCGCCGAAGAGGAATCAGGAGGAAATATGCCGGCGTTTTCAGCCGAATCGACGAGTTATTTCAGACCGTCATCAGAATTTATTCCGATGCTGGCACAACTAGATGTGGAAAGGCCACAGTTGTGGTTCGAAAAAATTGAAGCATAAGTTCGAACCCAAGAATTTACATTAGAAGCACCAATTGGGAGCGTGGCTGTTCAGGAATTAGTGGACCGAACAATAGGAATTGCCAGTTGACATCACGTATGAACAGTACAAATACGAGTGTTGGATCACTTCCGAGCCAGGCCTTAGCAGGTGTTTTCAGAATTTTACAGCCTCAAACCATTACTGGGCGAGATGCCCCTGGATACCATGGCACGCATCAAGCGGTGGTTCTCCAAGCTAACTTAGTGTTTACTCGGGTTGCAACCACATGAGGCCATCATGTTTATGCTGCTGGATCCTTCCAGAAACAATGCAATATCCAGCGCCCAGGGAGGCCTGGAAGAGAGACTTCAGGCTCTTCAAATTTTGGCCATGATCACAAAAACGTGGCAGCTGCAACTCCATGCATGGGTCCAGTTTCAAAATCTGGCAGGAGTGACACACCGTACTGGAATTCTTCGCAGCATAATAATCAATTCCGCGACAGAAGGCAACAGCCAATGGCCTGGAAGCAAATTCAATATATAAGGACACCAGCTTCGACGAAAACGTGGCAGCTGCAACTCCACGCATGGGTCCAGTTTCAAAATCTGGCAGGAGTGACACACCGTACTGGAATTCTTCGCAGCATAATAAACAATTCCGCGACAGAAGGCAACTGCCAATGGCCTGGAAGCAAATTCAATATATAAGGACACCAGCTTCGACGAATACGTTATCTAAGCGTTATCAAAACCAGTAAACTGCTCCTAGTGAACGGCCAGTTCCTTGGTGAAACAGGGTTTACAATCTAACAAATAAAGGTGGTCGAGATCAGGGCACAAATATTAATCTTTCGGAGGCTCCGAGGGGTAGATCGAGTGAAGACCAGCAGAACGACCTAAAAAGTGTTCCGAACCAGATGGCCTTTGAAGAAAAGGAAGTATGGGAAACATTGCCAAATGTAAGGATTTTTATTAAAGTTAAATTTTAAGAACTCTTCAACGGACAGCCAGTAATAATGCAATTGGATACTGGAGCTAATGTGTCAGTATTACCACTGACTTGGCCATTAAACGACATAAAACCTACGAGAGCAAGTTTATGTCAGTCATCGGGCGCATCGATGGTGGCTGCGGGCGAGTGGGACACGAAATTGTTAATAAATGAAAATACCTACCATATGTCTTTTGCTGTTGCGAATACGCAAGTGACCTTATTGCGACTTGATTTCATTAGAAAATGGGTTAAGACGATAGACTGTCAAAATCAGCGTATATGCACATCGTGGTCTGGAAGCATAAATTCAATAAAGTTTATATGTACTCCTAAGGTGCAGGAGGAGACCAATTGTCTGCTTGGGTGGTGGCAAAATCTTCAAACCCAATATAACATTATATACCAACTGCCTAATTACAGCGAACGTCCAGGACCGACAGTCGACCAGTTTAATCTATGGTTGGAACTAAATGAAGGTTACAAACCACCAAAAGTATATGGTGCTCCTCCAAATGAATTAGCAGCAGCGACTCGAGCCACCCAAGAAATTATATAAAAGCTGACGTTCTTGAACCGTCATCATCCGTTTTTCGAACTCCGATGGTTTACGTTACGAAAAAGGATGGTTCGCTCCGACCGGCAGCTGATTATGGCAATTAAACTAGGTAACAAAACCTGACCCGTATCCCGTAATCTGTTCCTACAGCTAGCCGGAGGCAAATGGTTTGCCGTGCTTGATCTTAAACAGGGATTTTGGCAAATAGGCTTGTGGCCTGAAGATCGATGGAAGTTCGCGGTACAGGTACCCCAAGCTCATTTCCAATTCAGCCGGATACAATTTTGTCTTAAAAACGCAACGAAAGTGTTCCAAAGAATGATGGACTTCTTCGTGTCTGACTTAACTTGTACAAAAGCTCTCGTGAACGATGTTATTATATGGGTCACTACTGAACACTAATTACGTGTTAGGCTACAGAAGATGTTGGCCAAAGATGTAGAATGGCGATTACACTTTAATCCAGAAAAAGTT